>JAKSZT010053767.1:16239666-16269333 GCA_026826555.1 Tolypeutes matacus
AGATAGGAGTCCACCTTCATTCTTTTCCATTTGGAGATCAAGTTTTTCCCAGCACCATCTGTTGAAGAGACTATCTTTCACAATTAGGTCATTGTCCCTTTTCTTTCACAATTAAGTCATCTTTGTCCCTTTGCCAAAAATCAGTTGGCCATAAGTGTAAGGGTTGATTTCTGAAATCACAGTTCAATTCCATTGATCTATAGTCTGTTCTTGTGCCAGTACCATGCTTTTTTTTTTTTTTTTTTTTTTTTTTTTTTTTTTTTTTTTTTTAATTACTGTGGCTTTGTAATAAGTTTTAAAATCGGGAAGTGTGAATCCTCCAACTTCATTTTCCTTCATTCTTCATTTTAGAAATGGCTTCTGTTATTTGGGGGCCCCATAAATGTGATGATTGGCTTTCTCATTCCTGCAAAGAAGTCTGTTGGAATTAGGATTGTATTGAATCTATAAAACGCTTTGGGTAGAGTTGACATCTTAAGAATATTTAGTCTTCCAACCCATGAACATGGAATAGCTTTCCATTTATTTACGTCGTCTTAGATTTCTTTTAGCAATATTATGTAGTTTTCCACATACAAGTCCTTTACATCCTTGGTTAGATTTGTTCCTAGATATTTGATTCTTTTACTGGTTATTGTAAATGGGATTTTTTTCTTGATTTCTTCTTCAGATTGTTCATTGCTAGTATATAGAAAAACTAATGATTTGAGGGGTATTGATCTTAAAATACCCTGCCACTTTGCTGAGCTCATTTATTAGCTCTAATATTTTTGTTGTGGATTTTTTCAGGATTTACTGCATATAGATCTTCTCATCGGCCAATAGAAAAAGCTTTGCTTCTTCCTTTCCAGTTTGTATGACTTTTATTTCTTTTCTCGCCAAATGCTCTGGATAGAACTTCCGGTAAAAGGTTGCATAACAGTGGTGACAATGAGCAACCTTGTCTTGTTTCTGATTCTAGAAGGAAAGCTTTTAGTCTTTCACAATTAAGTATGATGTCAACTGTGGGATTTTATGTATGCACTTCATCATGTTGAGGAAATTTCCTTTTATTCCTAGTTTTAAAAGTGTTTTTATGAAGAAAAGCTGCTGAATTTTGTCAAATGCCTTCTCTGTATGAATCAAGAGATCATGTGGTGGGGTTTTTTCCTTCATTCTGTTAATGTAATGTATTACATTAACTGATTTTCTTATGTTGAATCACCTTTGCATAACTGGGATAAAACTCACTTGGTCATGGTTTATAATTCTTTTAATGTGCTATTGTATTCAGTTCACTAGTATTTTATTGAGGATTTTTGCATTTGTATTCATAAGAGATATTGATCTGTAATTTTCTTTTCTTGTGGTATCTTTATCTGACTTTTTTATGAGGTTCATGTTGGCCCTGTAGAATGAATTAGTGATTGTTCCATCCTCTTCAGTTTTTTGGAAGAGTTTGAGAGGGACTGGTGTTCTTGGGTTTTTTTGTTTTTTGTGTTTTTTTTTTATTATTATTATTTTTTAATTAGAGAAGTTGTAGATTACAGAAAAAAATCACTGTTAGATCCCACCCTCCATTATTCATATTTGCAATAGTGTAGTGCCTTTGTTTCAATTGATGAAAGAATATTATAATTGTACTATTAACTATAGCCTATAGTTTACAAAGGGTGTATTCTTTTCCAATATCCCACCTTATTAGTAACATCTTGCATTAGTATGATAACATTTGTTATAGTTCATAAAGGAAAATTTTTTAAATTGTACTATTAACTATAGTCCATCATTTCCAATAGGGATCATTGTGTTGTACAGTCCTAAGTTTTATCTTTTAATTTTTAGTCTAGTAACATGTAAAGAACCTAAAATAGCCCCCTTTTAATCACATTCACATAATTAAGTGCTGTTAATTATACCCACAATAATGTGCTACTATCACCACCATTCATTTGCAAAATTTTACAATCAACCTAAATTAAAATTCTGTACAAAATAAGCATTAACTCTCAATTCCCTATCCCTAACCCAGCCCCTGGTAACCTATATTCTAGACTCTCTAACTATACAAGTTTGCTTATTCTAAATATTTCATATCAGTGCAATCATACAATATCAGTCTGAGTCTGGTTTATTTTATTCAACATAATGTTTTGGAGGTTCATCCATACTGTTGCATGAACCAATAGTTCATTCCTTTTTAATACTGAATAATATTCCATTATATGTATGTTAACAAGGGAGAGAAAGAGAAGAGTAGGCTTTGAGCCATCACCCATATGGACATAATCTATGGTAAAGGGATAGAGTATAGTTGCATATTGAAGGATAGGACAGATGGGTAGTGATATTACTGGGTTTGGGGGTGCAGGGTTGACAGGTGGGAGTATACCACTTTTTGTTCATCGAGTTATAGGTTGATGGACACTTGTGTTGCTTCCATCTTTTAGCAATTATGAATAATTCTGCTATTATTTCTGTGCAGATAGCTCATTTATTTCTGTAAACCTACAACTTCTTAATAAAAAGGTTATACAAAAGAATAAAGAGGGGAGCAGATGTGGCTCAAGTAGTTGAGCTCCTGCTTCCCACATGGGAGGTCCCGGGTTCAGTTCCTGGTTCCTCCTAAAAACAAAAAAACAAAGAACAAGCAAAACAAATGAAAAAACCCACTCAGGTTGCTGATATGGCTCAATGGTTCAGTGCTGGCTTCGCACATATGAGGTCCTGGGTTCAATCTCCAGTGCCAGCACCTCAAAAAATAAAAATAAAAAAATAAAGAAGTCATACAACTCAACAATAAAAAGACAAGCAACCCAACTAAAAAATGGATAAAGGACTTGAAAAGGATTTTTTTCCAAAGAAGAAATACAAATGGCCATAAAACACATGAAAAGATGTTCAGCATCACTAGCTGTTAGGGAAATGCTGATCAAACCTAAAATGAGGTATCATTTTATGCCTTACAGAATGGCCATTATTAAAAAAAAAAACAAAAAAAACTACAAGTGCTACAGTGGATGTGGAGAAATAGGAACACTCTATTGCTGGTGGGAATGTAAAATGGTACAGCCTCTGTGGAAGACAGTTTGGCAGTTCCTCAGGAAGCTAAATATAGAACTGCCATATGAACTGGCAATCCCTATACTAGGAATACATCCAGAAAAACTGAAAACAGTGACGCGAACAGACATTTGCACACCAACGTTCATAGTAGCATTATTCCCAATTGCTAAAAGATGGAAACAAACCAGGTGTCCATTAACTGATGAATGGATAAACCTATTTTTAATTGGGTGGCTTGTCTTTTTACTGTTGAGTTGTATGACCTCTTTATTTATTTATTTATTTATTTATTTTTACCAGGAGGTCCCGGAGATCGAACCCGGGTCCTCCATATGGGAGACGGACGCCCAACCATTTGAGCCACATCCATCCCCCTTCTCTTTATTTTTTTATATAATTTTTTTAAGAAGTTGTAGGTTTACAGAAATATCATGCAGAAAATACAGAGTTTCTCTTAAGTCTCTCTTATACTATAGATTCTCCCTCCATCTGTTTTCCTCCTTGCTGTTAGTTGAAGAAAGTTATTTATCCTGTAAAGTCTTCCAGTTTAGATCTGATTCAATTGCAATTTTTTCAGCAAGTCTGTTTTGTAGTTGGTGGTGTGTTCTTATACCAAGAGGTATGTAATGTCTGTTTTTTTTTTTCTTTTTTGGTGATGGTCATTCCCTAGATTCATTATTTCATTAAGGATTGGCAAAATGTGATGCTCTGATTCCATCATTCCTTCTTCATTTACTAGCTGGAATATTCCATAGAACCAACAGGCCAACCTCAGAAGAACCCAACATGACCAGTAACATTCATGTCATTAATTAGCATTTTATTAGTTTTTTAAAATAAAAATTTCCATTGAATAGAAATTGTTCCTGCAAAAACTTTGCCTTCATAGTTGCATTGGATGCATGGTGGTACTAGGGAAGGCCTCTCAGTGGAGGCAGTGGCTCAGTCGGTCTTGCAGGAAGGCAGAATGATGAATCTGGGGGCAGATTTCACTTTAGGATAAGGAATAACTTTCTAACAATCAGAATTGTGCAAGAATGGAAGGCTGCCTCAGGAAGTAGTAAGTGCTTCCTATCTCGAGCAATGTTAATCACAAATGGAAGCTGCAGGGAATTCCTCATAATAGTCCAACAAGTCATTAAACCACTGCTTCCTTTTTGTGCCAGGTCCTGGGATACAAAGACAAAACCTGGAAAAAGTCTCTGGGCTTAGAAAATTCACAGTTTAGTAAATTTTAAAAGTGAAACTTTATGGCCTTATACCAGTGCCTCTGGAACTTAAATAATATATGAGCTCCTTTTATTAGAGAAGTTGTGAGCTTCCAAAACAATCATGCCTAATGTGCAGAATTCCCTGCATGAGCTACTTTTAAAGGAAAAAAACATTATTGGGGTACTCAATGTTGACAATCTAAATATAAAACTTAGTATAAACTCCAGTGCAATTATGTATACTTCTATATATAAAATGGAGATCAAACCCTTATTGGATGTGATTTCCAAAAATTTTCTCCCAATGGGTAGGCTGCCTTTTCACTGTCTTAACAAAGTCATCTGAAGCAAAAAAAGTGTTTAATTTTGAGAGCATCCCATTTATCTATTTCTTCTTTTGTTGCTCATGCATTTGGTGTAAGATTTAAGAAACCACCACCTACCACAAGATGTTGAAGATATTTCTCTACATTTTATTCTAGGAGTTTTATGGTTCTAGCATTTATATTTAGGCCCTTGATCTATTTTTGTTAATTTTTGTGTGAGGTGTGAGATAGGGGTCCTCTTTCTTTTAGCTGTGGATATCCAGTTCTCCCAGAAGCATTTGTTCAAGAGACTGTTTTGTCCCAGCTGACTAGACTTGGCAGACTTGTCAAAAATCAATTGACCAGGGACATGAGGGGCTATTTCTTAACCGTTAATTTGATTCCCTTGGTCTATATATCTATCCTGTCCCACCTGGGTGGGTTTGATAGCCTTGTTAAAAATTACTTGACTGTATACATGAGGGTCTGTTTTTGAATTCTCAATTCAGGTCCTTTGGTCAATATGTCTATCTTTATATCAGTTTCATGCTGATTTTACCAATGTAGCTAAGTAATATGCTTTAAAGTAAGGAAGTGAGAGTCCTCCAACTTCCATTCTTCTTTTTAAAAACATTTTTGCCTATTTGGGACCCTTTATCCTTCCAAATAAATTTTATAATTGACTTTTCCACATCTGCCAAATAGACTGTTGGAATTTTGATTGGGATTTTGTTGAATCTATTAGGTGGAATTGACATCTTAATGATATTTAGTCTTCCAATCCATGAACATGGAATGTCCTTCCATTTCTTTAGGCCTTCTTTGGTTTCTTTTACAATGTTTTGTAGTTTTCTGAATATAGGTCCTTTATGTCCTTGGTTAAGTTTATTCTTAAATATTTGATTCTTTTAATCACATTTATAAATGGAATTTTTTTTCTGACTTCCTCCTCAGAGTGCTCATTAGTAGTGTATAGAAATACTACTGATTTTTGCATATTAATCTTGTATCCTGCCACTTTGCTGGATTCATCTATGAGTTCTAGTAGCTTTGTTGTGGATTTTTCAGGATTTTTCTAGATATATGATATCATCAGTGAATAGCAAATGTTTTACTTCTGTTTTCCTATTTGGGTGTCTTTTATTTCTTTTTCTTTCCTAATTGCTTTGGCCAGTGAATAACAGTGAATAACAGTGGTGACAGTTGGGCATCCTTGTCTTTTTCCTGATCTCAACAGGAAAGCTTTCAGTCTTTTACCATTCAGTACAATGTTAGCTGTGGCTTTTTCATATATTCACTTTATCATGTTGATAAAATTTCCTTCTATTCCTATCTTTCAAAGTGGTTTTATCAAGAAAGGATGCTGTATTTTCTCAAATGTCTTTTCTGCATCAATCAAGATGATCATGTGATTTTTCTTCAATTTATTAATTTAGTGTACTACACCAATTGTTTTTCTTGTGTTGAGCCACCCTTTCATACCTGGGGAAAAACCCACTTGATTGTGGTTTATAATTTGTTTAACATGCTTTTGGATTTGGTTAGCAAGTATTTTGTTGAGGATTTTGCATCTGTATTCATTAGAGAAATTGGTCTGTAATTTTCTCTTTTCATATATCTTTAACTGGCTCGTTATTCAGGTGATGTTGGCTTCATAGAATGAGTTTGGTAACAATCCCTCCTGTTCAATTTTCTGGAAAAGTTTGAGCAAGATTGGTATTAGATCTTCTTTGAATCATTGGTATAATTCACCTGTGAAGCCATCTGGTCCTGGGCTTTTCATTTTGGGGAGTTTTTTGTTGACAGTTTAAATCTCATTACTTATGATTGATTTGTTGAGGTTTTCTATTTCTTCTAGTATCAGTGTAGGTTTTTAGTGTGTCTAGGAATTTGTCCATTTTGTTTACGTTACCTAGTTTTGGTACCATTGTTCATAGTACCTCTTATTATCTCTTTTATTCTGTGAGGTCAATGGTAATGTGTCCCTCTCGTATCTGATTTTATTTGCATTCTCTTTCTTTCTTTGTCAATCTAGCTAAGAGTTTGCCAATTTTGTTGATATTCTCGAAGAACCAGCTTTGAGTTTTGTTGATTCTATTTCCTTCCAAATGAATTAGATAATTGCCATTTCTATTTCTGTAAATTAGGCTGTTGGAATTTTTATTGGTATTACATTGAATCTATTAATCAGTTTGGGTAGGATTGACATCTTCATGATATTTAGTCTTCCAATCCATGAACATGCACTGTCTTTCCATTTGTTTAGGTCTTCATTGATTTCTTTCAACATTGTTTTATACTTTCTGCTTATAGGTCCTGTACTTCTTTGGTTAAATTAATTCCTAGGTATATGAGTCTTTTTGTTGCTATTATAAATGAAATTTTTGCCCTCAGATTGTTTTTTGTTTTGTTGCTATTATAAGTGAAATTTTGCCTCCTCAGATTGTTCTGTACTAGTGTACCAAAACATTACTGATTTTTGCATGTTGATCTTGTATCCTGCCCCTTTGCTAAACTCATTTAATAGCTCAGTTAGCTTTGCTGTAGACATTTCAAAATTTTCTAAATATAGGATCATGTCATCTGCCAATAGTGAGAGTTTTACTTCCTCTTTTCCAATTTAATGCCTTTTATTTTATTTTATTGTCTAATTGCTCTAGCTAGAACTTGCAGTACACTGTTGAATAACAATGGTGACAGTGAACAGTCTTGTCTTGTTCCTGATCTTAGAGGGAAAGCTTTCAACCTTTCTCCATTGAGTATGATGTTGTCTGTGGGTTTTTCATATATGCCTTTTATCATATTGAGAAATTTTCCTTCTATTCCTATCTTTTGAATGTTTTTATCAAAAAATTATGCTGGATTTTGTTATATGCCTTTTCTTCATCGATTGAGATGATCATGTGTTTTTTTTTTTCTTTCAATGTGTTAATGTGCGCATTATATTGATTGATTTTCTTATGTTGAACCAACCTTGAATACTAGGAATAAATCCCACTTGGTTGTGATGTATAAGCCTTTTGATATGAAGTTGGATTCGATTTGCAGGTATTTTGTTGAGAATTTTTGTATCTGTGCTCATTCAAGAGATTTTTCTGTAATTTTCTTTCCTTGTTGTGTCTTTATCTGGCTTTCATATTAGGGTGATGTTGGCTTTATAGACTGTTTTGGATAATTTTCCCTTCTCTTCAATTTTTTTGGAAGAGTTTAAACAGAATTGGTGTTAATTCTTTTCAAAATGTTTAGTAGAATTCACCTTGAAGCCATCTGGTCCTGGATTTTTCTTTGCTGGGAAATTTTTGATGACAGATTCAATCTCAATAAATGTGATTTTTTTTTTCAAGTTCTTGTATTTCTTGTAGTGTTCTTTGTGCATTTCTAGGACTTTGTCCATTTCATCTAGGTTGTCTAGTTTGTTGGCATACAATTTCTCATAATATCCTCTTATGATCCTTTTTATTTCTGTGGGGTCAGACATAACTCTCCCCCCGCCTTTCATTTCTGATTGTATTTATTTGCTTCTTCTCTCTTTTTTTTTTCTTTGATAGTCTACCTAGGGGTTTGTCAATTTTATGGATCTTCTCAAATAACCAGCTTTTGGTTTAGCTGATTTTCTCTGTTGTTTTTTTTTTTTGTTGTTGTTGTTGTTGTTGTTGTTCTCAATTTCATTTATTTCTGCTATAATCTTTATTATTTCTTTCCTTCAGCTTGCTTTTGGATTAGTTTGCTTTTCTTTTTCTAGTTTCTCTTGTTGTTCAGTTAAATCTTTGATTTTATCTCTTTCTTCATTTTAATATAGGCATTTAGGGGTATAATTTCCTTCTCGAGACTGCCTTCTCTATATCCCATAAGTTTTGATAAGGTGTGTTCTTGTTTTCATTTCTCTCAAAATATTTACTGATTTCACTTGCAATTTCCTCTTTGACCCACTGATTATTTAGGAATGTGTCGTTTAGCCTCCATACATTTGTGAATTTACTTTTTCCTGTCAATTATTAATCTTCAGTTTCATTCCATTATGATCTGAGAATGTGCTTTGTATGATTTCAATCTTTTTATAATTTTTTTTTTTTTTTTTTTTTAAGATTTTATTTATTTATTCATTCATCCCCCCCTTGCTGCTTGTGCTCGCTGGGCCAGCCAACCACGCCGTGCGGGCGGGCTTTGCCTTCACCAGGAGGCCCCGGGAACCGAACCCGGGGCCCCCCATATGGTAAACGGGAGCCCCACTGATTGAGCCACAGCCGCCTCCCCTCTTTTTATAATTTTTGAGAGCTTTATTGTGCCCTGGCATGTGGTCTATCCTGTAGAAAGAACCATAGGCACTTGAGAAGAATATATAACCTGCTGAGTTTGGATGCAGCGTTTTGTATATGCCTGTTAGGTCTAATTTGTTTATCATATTGTTCAAATTCTCTGTCTCCTTGTTGATCTCTTGTCTAGTTGTTCTATCTAATGATGTAAGTGGGATGTTGAAGTCTCCAACAATTATTGTAGAGATGTCTATTTCTTCCTTCAGTTTTGCCAGAGTTTGTCTCATGTATTTTGGGGCACCCTGGTTAGGTACATAGATATTTATGACTGTTTTATCTGTCATAATAAAAGGGACTGATAGATTGTCCCTTTTATTAATATATAATGGCCTTCTGTATCTATTATAACTTTTGCATTTAAAGTCTGTTTTGTCTGATATTAGTATAGCTACCCTTGCTCTTTTGTTGGAGTCTCTTTTTCCAGCCTTTCACTTTCAGCCAGTTTGTATCCCTGGGTCTAAGGTGAGTTAATTGTAAGCAGTATATGGATGACTCAAGTTTATTTTATCCATTCTGCCATCCTTTATCTTTTGATTGGGGAGCTTATTCCATTTACATTCAATGCTATTACTGTAAATTCATTATACACTTCCACCATTTTATTCTTTGGTTTTCATATGTCATATCATATTTTTGTCTGTCTTTTTACTAATTTGGTTATCTTTTCTGCTATTCTTTCTCCTATACTCTTCTCCAAACCTCTCTCTCCTTTCTTTCTCTTTCAGGTTCTAGGGCTTCCTTTAATATTTCTTGCAAAGGTAGATTCTTTTTTACGAACTCTCTTAGTTCCTGTTTGTTTGTGAATATTTTATACTCACCTTCATATTTGAAGGACAGTTTTGCTGAATAAAGAATTCTCAGCTGGCTGCTTTTCACTTCCAGTATCCTAATTGTATCATACTACTTTCCTCTCGCCTCCATGGTTTCTTATGAGAAATCTGCACTAAGTCTTACTGGGCATCCCTTGTATGTGATGGTTTGCTGCTTCCTTGCTGTTCTGAGAATTTAATCTATATCTTTGATAGCTAACATTCTGAGTAGTATGTGTCTTGGCATAGGTCTCTTTGGATTTATTCTGAGTGGGGTACAGTGCGCTTCTTGGATACATAAGTTCATTTCTTTCATTAGAGTTGAGAAATTTTCAGCTCTTATTTCCTCAAATACTCTTTGTTTTTTTTTTTAACTTTTAAAAATTTTAATTGATTTTCAGGTTTTCAATTTCAGAACAAATAATTTTGAAATTGTTGATAATACTTTAAACCAAGGATCTGTCATAATTTACCAATATTGGTAAAGAATTAAAATTTACTGCCAAAATGTTAATGTTGTGCCAAAAGAATACGGAATTTAGTTCTATTTTTAAGTATATGGCAATGTATTCTACTAGCTCTTTCTTCAACCATTTTCAGAATTGAGACAGAAGTAGAAGACTCATAATTTTCCCTCCACTATTTCAAACCAGATGTTAAACATGTTGTAATCAAATTTAGATACGGACTCTGTGACGTGTCTGCTATGACTTTGGGAGCAGGATAAATAATTTCTTCAACAGTTACATATGTACCTAAGAGGAAACCAACAACTCCAGTGAATGCTATAGAAATGTTTTTCAGGATCATCCATATATTGTACTGCTCCTTAGAAAACGTAAGAATTTCAACCAGAGGGGGCAGGGGCAGGGCCAAGGCGCTGCTGCTTACAGCTCCAACAAAGGAGATCACGATGTCCAAACGAGGAATCAGAATTGCTCCAGCACAAGTAATACTAACCAAAAAGGACCGTACTCCAAATTCACAGATTTGCTTCCATTTAGCATGAAATTTGGATGTGATCACAGGAATAATGATCTCTGCTGGAACATAGAACTGAATTGAATATATCACAAAAATGCCAAAGGAATACAAAACTTTCACTGATTGATGTAACAATACATCCTGAGGAAGATTTAAAGTTATGCTGCCTTTGATTTCATCACGGAAACACATATATCCTAAAGTAGCTAATGTTATGTACAAAGTTGTAATGATTCCCATGCCAATATTCAATACTTGGGGGAAGCGTTTTGATTCTTTCATTTTATTTTCCAGTGGAAGGACCACTCCTATGCCTTCAAAAGCAAACACAGCAGTACCAAAAAAGAGAGGGTATTTCTTCCAACCAGCTACTATTGGAAGGTTGTGGGGATCTGGCATATTCCTAACAACATAGTGGTAAATTATCACAAGACTGTCAGCCATGGAAACGTTGGCAAGGAATGAAAGCACAAACAGACTCCTTAGGTCACGAATGAAGACCAAAAGAATTATAAATGGAAGAAAGCAAAGCATATATATCCTTAGGTCGACACTTCTCTTCTCACATGGATTTGGTGCACTGGTACTATTTGGAGCAAACTCTTTACTCTCCAGGAGCCCTTCATGAACTTGCTTCGCATTCTCGGCTAAGAAGACAATGTAAACAGTGCAGAACCCCAGCTGTGTCAGGACCAGAAAAAAGTCGACCACACTCCATCCCCAGGCTGCTTGCCTCTGAAGACAACTCCAAGGACTTACTTCCATAGTAAAACTCACAGTGTCACTGTAACCTAACGTGGATTTTTTAAACCTCTGACATAGAAAGTGACTGCAACGTACCAATATGTACATACAGTGAACAGAAATAATTCCTATAAACACAAGGCTGATTGTTCCGAGCACTATTCCAGCATTTTTAATTGCCAATGGGAGTCCTAAAAGGCCATTTCCAATATTTCATTTAAGAAGATGCATAAGAGTTTGTACAAATGAAATGCCCTCTTGATCATCAAGTTGGTAATGCTTTTGAACAGGCAGGAGCTCTTGCTCACGTTCTTGATCTGATGTACCATCAAAATTCTGATCGTTTATCAAAGGCCTCATTATGTCCATATCGAGCCCCTCGGCCGCCACCGGCGCCGCCGCTTCCATCACTCGGGGGTCTCCAGGACGCCACGGTGAGGCCCGCGTCAGACAGGCCTCCCAGCCGAGGGCCCATGTCGGAGCCCGCGCCCGCCCCGCGCACCCCACCCGCCAGGCAAGAGTATGCGCAGCGCACCCGTGGCTCCAGAGGCACAGAGCGCGGGGCCGGGCCTCCTGCGTCCCCGTGGCCGGGGCGGGGTCTCAAATACTCTTTTCCCATCTCTCCTCCTTCTGGAATTCCCATGACACGTATGTTGTTGCATTTCATGTTGTGATTCAACTCTCTGAGCCCATTCTTTTCTCTATATATTCTTTTCTCTCTTGTATTTCAGCTGCTCTGTCTTCAATACCACTTATTCTTTCTTCTATCATTTTGAGTCTTCTGTTGTGTGCCTCTAATGTGTTTTTTATTTCACCCATTGTGATTTTCATTCCCATGAGCTCTGTTACTTTTCTGTTCAAGATTTCAAATTCTTTGCACTTGCTCAATATCTTCATGATTTCCTTTATCTCTTTAGCCATATTTTCTTTCAACTCATTAATTTGATTTTGGAAATTTGTGCACATCTCACTAATTAGTTCTCTCAAATCCTCTCTCTCCTCTGGGGCTTTTATGTATTCCTTTTCTTGGGCAATGTCTTCTACTTTCTTAGTATGCCTCTTAATTTTTTTCTGATGTTTAGGCATCTGATTAGGATGTAATTTACTCAGATGCTCAATTTCTTTCTCTTTTGTAGGGACCTAGTGGCGGGAGGCTGTGTTACTGCTGCTCTTTGATTCTTGGCTTGACCTGGATCATTAAGAGTGTCCCTTCTAGTGGCTGAAAATGGGGCTCTGAACCCAGTAATTGGTTGCAGACCCACTTCCTAGGGCCTTGGGAAGGGAGAGTGTAAAGGCCAGAAAAAAACCTCTCTCTTACTTACTTTAAATTTTCTCATGTGCACTTCCTTGGTCTGCCAGCAGATGACACTCTTTGGCAGCCATCTCAGTTCAATGCCTGGTTGGAGTGTATTTGTTGTAACACAGACCAGATCGTTGTGATAGAGCTTCCTGCCTGGAGGCTAAGAGCTTTGTAATTCAAACTTTCTCAGAGACAGTTCTCCAGTCTTCTCTGGCAGCCCCCTCCCTTCTAGGGTAGGAAATATTTCCACTCCTCTCTCAGTCCTCAACAATCAATCCAGGGTAATAAAGAAAGAGATTGAGAGGGTCGTATATTTTTGTCCTCTTGCTGGCTCCGAAGGCAAACAATGGCATGGCCCCACCTGGCCTGGAAGGGCTTGTGGGACACAGCTGACAAAATTTGTGGGTCAGAAGTTGAGTCAACCTCAGTCTGTGTCCCTCTCTCTCCTCTTTCCTGGGGTGGTGGATCCCCCTTTGTCTGTATCCACAGTCCCAGAGGCCTGAGTATTCTAAAGTATCTTTAATTGGGGAGGAGGGTGCTGGCAGCAGCCACTGGTTTCTACTCAGAGTTCTGTCCTCGTGATTCCACTCCTTTGTCCCTCTCTGCTCTGGCCAGTGTCCAGCGTTTGCCTGGTGTCCTAAACCCTAGAAGATCTTTTTCCAGGCTGTTTCAGCCTGTCCTCTAGCTATTTTTCTGGGAGAGAAGAGATTCTCGTGTCTTTCTAGTCCATCCTGTATATTTTTAAGTACTTTGTGGTTACCCTTTGGCTTGCATTATACAACCTACATC
Organism: Tolypeutes matacus; assembly: GCA_026826555.1. Taxonomy (NCBI): domain Eukaryota; kingdom Metazoa; phylum Chordata; class Mammalia; order Cingulata; family Chlamyphoridae; genus Tolypeutes; species Tolypeutes matacus. The sequence continues at coordinate 16,253,167 of JAKSZT010053767.1, forward strand.
TATCATCTACTAATTTGAAAATCTCCCTACTTAGTTTCATTAGCATACACGTTCTTAACTCCCATGTCCCTATGTTTTCTGTCTTTATGTTGTTTTTGTTCCACATTATCTCTATATTTTGCATGTCCATTAGCAGTAAATATGCCTTTTTCTTGTTCAGTTGTATTCTGACTCTTACAGGAATTAAAGACTATTGTGTATATTGAGGATACTGTACAACTGTGTTTTTCATTTTCCCTTTTAGTTACCTTTACTGAAGATCTTCATTTCTTCACCCTATTCCATGCTACTCTCTCCTGTCCTTTCCTTTGAACTCGATGAACTCCCTTTAGTAATTCTTGTAGGGCAGGTCTCATCTTGACTAACTCTCTCTGTTCCCTTTCATATGTGAATATTTTAAACTCTCCCTCATTTTTGAAGGACAATTTTGCCAGAATTTTTGGCTGGCTATTTTGTTGTGGTTTTTTTTTCCTATCAGTACCTGTATTAGTTAGCCAAAGGGGTGCTAATGTGAAATACCAAAAATGGGTTGGTTTTTATAAAGGGTATTTATTTGGGGTAGAAGTCCACAGATCCCAGGCCATAAAGCATTAAGTTTCTTCTCTCACCACAGTCCATTGGCACGTGTTGGAGCAAGACAGCTGCTGGCGTTTGCCAGGGTTCAGGCTTCTGGGGTTCCTCTCTTCCCGGGGCTGCATTTCTCTCCGGGCTTAGCTCCTGTTTCCTCCACAAGGTCAGCTGTAGATGATCAGGCAAAAGGCTTGCTTCTCTTCTCCTGGGGCCTTTTTCCAACATCAAAACTGCTTCTCAAAAGACTGCTTCAACTATCCTTTGTCTTGCCTTTTATATTCAATTCCCCACCCACCAAGGGGTGGGGCTCAATGCCCTAATCCTAACCTAATCATGCCCAGATTAACAGATCAGTTTACAAGCCTGATCCAATTATATTTTTGGAATTTATAATTACATCAAACTGCCACAGTACCTTAAATATATCATACCATTGCCTTCTCACCTCCATGTTTTCTGATAAGTAATCAACACATAGTCTTTTGCAGATCCCTTGTATGTGATGAATTTCTTTTGCTGTTTTCAGAAATCTCTCTTTTTCTTTGACATTTGATATTCTGATTAGTATGTGTCTCAGAGTAGTTCTATTAGGATTTGTTGTGTTTAGAATATGTTGCCCTTCTTGGACACGTATATTTATGTCTTTCTTTAGAGTTGGGAAGTTTTTGGCCATTATTTCCTCAAATATTCTTTCTTCTCTTTTTCACATCTTTTCTTCTGGGACACCCATGATGTGTATATTTGTTTATTTCGTGTTGTGACTCAAATTCCTGAGAAACTGTTCAATTTTTTCTATTCTGTTCTCTCTATGTTCTTCTGACAATATGCTTTTGATGGCCCTATCTCCTTGATCACTGATTCTTTCTTCTTCCTGTTCAAATCTGCTATTGTATGCATCTCATGTATTTTTAATCTCCATTGTAGTGCCTTTCATCACCATAATTTCTGTTTTGTTTCTTTTTAAATTTTCAAAGTCTTCTTTAACTCACACATTTTCTTATCATTTAGCCTATATCCATATATTTTCCTTCATCTCTTGAATTCATTTAGGCAATTTGTTTGAACTTCTTTGATTAGTTCCAAATTCTGTATCTTCTCTGAAGTCTTAATTTGTTCTCTTGACTGAGCCATGTCTTCCTGTTTCTTAATATGGCTTTTAAATTTTTGCTGATGTCTGGACATCTGATTATTTTGATGTGTTAATTGAAGGTCAGTTTCTCCCTCTTGCCTAGAGTTTTATTATTGATTGACTTTGTGTAAAGGCTTTTATTTGAGGCTTGGTACAACTTATTATGGATCTTTAAAGTAGCCCATGTTTAACTGTTCAGATTTTCTCAGCTATGGTGAATGGAACTTTTTCTTGGTTTCTTCTTCCAATTGTTCATTGTTCATTTGTAGAAACACTACTAATTTTTGAATGTTGATCTTGTACTCCATCACTTTGCTGAATCTATTTATTAGCTCCAGGAGCTTTGTTGTGGATTTTTTTTCAGGATTTTCTGTTTATAGGATCATATCATCGACAATAAGGGAAAGTTTTACTTCTTCCTTTCTGATTTGGATGATTTTTATTTCTTTTTCTTGCTTAATTGCTATGGCAAGAGCTTCAGTACAATGTTGAATATCCGTGGTGACAGTGTGCCTCTTTGTCTTGTTCCTGACAAAGGGAAAGTTTTCAGTCTTTCACCATTAAGTAGGATGTTAGATGTGGGGTTTTCATATACGCCCTTTATCATGTTGGGAAGTTCCTTCTATTCCTAGAGTTCTAAGGTTTTGATCAAAAAAGTGTGCTATATTTTGTCAGATGCCTTCTCTCCATCAATTGAGATGACCATGTGGTTTTTTTTCCTTCATTTTGTTAATGTTGTGTATTAAATTAATTGACTATCTTATTTTAAACCAACTTTGCATACCAGGGATAAATCGGACTTGATCTATGTGTAAGTTCTTTTAATATGCCATTGAATTTGGTTTGCCAGTAATCTGCTGAAGATTTTTGCATCTATATTCAAAGAGATATTGGTCTGTAGTTTCCTTGTGGTATCTTTTTCTGGCTTTGCTATGGGGATGGTGTTGGCATCATAGAATGAATAAGGGAGTGTTTCTTCCTCTTCAATTTTTTGAAAGAGTTTGAACAGAAAAGGAGTTGTCAACCTCTTCTTGGTAGAATTTCCCTGTGGTGCCATCTGGTTCTGGGCTTTTCTTAGTTTGAAGGTTTTTGATGACTGGTTCAATCTTTATACTAGTAATTGGTAATTGAGGTCTTCTATTTCATCTTGAGTCATTATAGTAGTTTGTATGATTCTAAGAATTTGTCCATTTCTTCTAGGTTATCTAATTTCTTGGCATACAGTTGTTCATAGTGTCCACTTATCATCCTTTTTATTTCAGCAGTGTCAGTTGTAATGCCCCCCTTTTCATTTCTGATTTTTTATATTTGTATCCTTTTTTATTCTTTGTCAGTCTAGCTGAAGATTTGTTGATTTTATTGTTCTTTTCAAAGAACCAACTTTTGGTTTTGTTGATTCTATTGTGGTTTTTTTGTTGTTGTTGTTGTTTTGTTTTCTATTTCATTTATCTCCATTCTAATCTTTATTATTTCATCCCTTCTGCATGCTTTGAGTTTAGTTTTCTCCCTTCTTTTTCTCCTTCTTCCAGTTTTGAGGTTAGGTCTCACATTTGAAGTCTTTCTTCTCTTTTAATGTAAGCACTCAGAGCTATAAATTTCCCTCTCCATACTGCATTTGCTGCATCTCATAAATTTTGACATGTTGCATTTTCATTTTTCTTTGCCCCAAGATATTTCCTATTTTTGCCTCTGATTTCCTCTTTAACTCATTGGTTATTTAAGAATATGTTGTTTACTTTCTACTTATGTGTGAATTTTCCATTTCTCCCTCTGTTATTGATTTCTAGCTTCATTCTGTTGTGGTTGGAGAATATACATTGTGTGATTTCAGTGTTTTTTAATTTATTGAGACTTGTTTTGTGACCTAAGTTATGGTCTATCCTGGACTTCTGCACTAGAGAAAAACGTGTTTTCTGTTGTTGTTGGGTGATGTGTTCTATGTATGCCTGTTAGATTTATTTCATTTAGAATTTCATTCAAATCTTGTATTTCCTTATTGACCTTCCACCTAGATATTCTATCCATTATTGATAATTGTGTATCAAAATATCCTGCTGTTAATGTAGAACATCCAAATTCTCCTTTCAACTTTCTTAGTATTGTCTTCATATATTTTGGGTCTCTGCTGTTAGGTTCATATATATTTATAATTGTTATATCCTCTTGTCTAATTGATCCATTTATCACATTGTAACAACCATCTTTTTCCCTCATAACAGTTTTTTACTTGAAGTCTTTTTAATCTTATATTAGTATAGCTATCCAGCTCTATGTTGGTTACCACTTTCATGGTATATGTTTTCCATCCTTTCATGTGAGGTGAGGATGGAGACTAGTAAAATACATTATGTTCCCCTCTAATGGATAATGTTTAAAATCATGTTGTATAACAATATTCAATGGCCAATGATATTTGAAATATCATGATATAGTCAGTGGGAAAAGTATGTTACAAGGAAAAGACTTGTGCATAGAAATAAAATGGAAGGAATTCAGCAGAATGCTAGCAAGACTTCTGCTTTTTATAAAATGTCTACAATGAAAACCCACTCCTCTTAGAATCTACCTCCTCCATACACACAATATGTTATATTAAAAACAACAATAATAAAGAATTATCTAACAGTGAAGGACATAGAATGGAATTTTTTATGTTCTCAGTATATCAGGGATAATATTTACTCAGTTCCAGTTGTTTCTCTATAACTCTTGTGTGGCATCTAACATCTATCTCACAGCATGGTTATTTGTCTGCTATATGAAGGGACATTCTTCTTGCAGGAATGTTCTGTCTGCTTCCTTTTTGTGTCTAGATTAATATTTTGAATTTAATAGGAGGTCATTAAATGTTTATTAAATGTGTGACCAAATGCATAAACAGTTATGTTTCAGAAAACATGACCTGGCTTATGGCATTTCCAAATGTGAATATTAAGTCTGGTTTTAAAAAAACTACATTCTGGCAGATTCCAAATAAGTAAAAATTGGGATTCAGAACACTTAAACATATATGTGGAGTTTGATGTGTGCAACCTGCTCTCAAATATTCAGAAAATAGGTAGGTAGGTAGGTAGGTAGGTTGATGATTGATTGGTAGATAGATAGATAGATAGATAGATAGATAGATAGATAGAAAGAAAGAAAGAAAGAAATGGCAACGGCGGCAAAATGTTAAAATTGGTGGGTCTGGGTAATTGGGGAAGAGGGGTAAGTTGGAGTTTCTGTATGGGGTTTGTATTATTTTTACAACTATCCTGTAAGTTTAAAATTACTTCAAAACAAAAAGTTTAAAAGAAAACTTACATGTGGCCCTAAATATTTGGTGGGCTTTCACCAATGATGATGAATTAGCCTAACCCAGAACAGTGGATAATTAGAGCTGAAGAGACCACAAAGGTCATCTGTTGAATCTCCTAATTTTACAAATGAGAAAATAGAATCCTGATGAGATGACCTTGTTTGCTGAAAGTCACACCTGTAGTGTTCTGACAAGAATCCCAACCTTCCTTTTAGTTCTGTGTTTTTTATCACTACACCCTGCCACTTCCACATCCTGGATAAATTGGCCTTAATGTGACACACATTACCTCTTAATGTGACACAGTTAATTTGTAACAGAAAAAGGTTTGAATGGTTTAAAATGTGTGAATCATTTAAATTTTCCTAGATAATCTAGGAAAAAGCAACCCATCTCCATGTTGGGTTAAAAAATAATAATAATGTTTTGAGGACAGCCATAATAGGCAGTTATAACTAAGGGAGAATATCGAATGTACTTTTAGAGAACTATGAATAATATACTTTTATCTTAAAACAACAAATCTTGTTGGTGTTACTTATAAATTAATACGATTTTGAGACTTGTAAAGCTAAAGCATTTTATTTCAGTCATTTGCTATCATATCAGCCCTGTTTTCCTCTTCACAACTAACTGTGGTGTCATATCATTACTTGTTACTGTGGGGTTAAGTAGATCACAAGAAAGCATGATTAAGTCTTTGATTTCCACAGTTAAGAAAAACAACTTTGATAAACTTTTAAGTCATTGGAATGGCTAATTTTAAGAAATTTAAGGAAATAAGTTAAAGAAATGACTATTGTATTATCCCTCACTTAATACTCTGATAGTTTTTGGAGCCTTTGGGATAAAGAGAAGATTTCTTCACTTGGCAAAACACAGATCAAATTTGTCTCCTGTCCACTTTTCTGATTTTCTATGCCCAACTTTCACTCCACCCATACAGAAAACTTGTAGTTCCCTGAACATGACTTAATTTCTCATTTTATGCCTTAAAGTCCTTCCTGCAAATTTGAGCTTACATCATCTTTTTATAGAATACTTCCCCAGACCCTCCAGTTTAATTTTTTTCTTTCTTCTCTGTGTTCTTATAGCACAGGGTCATAACCCTATCATAACTTACCCATGGTACCATAATCAATTATCTTTCTCTTCCAATTGTTTGTGAGTTTCTTGATAGAAAGCATTATGTCTTATTCTATTTTATATCACCAATACATTGCAAAATTTTTGGCATATAGTAGGGTGTCAGTAAATGACAGTACACTAACTTCACATGCTTGCATATGCTGTCACCTTTGAATTTGAAGGAAAATCCAGTTGCCTTGGAAGTACTTAACTACAGAATTCATTTGATTCTAAAGGGTTTGCATTACTGGGCTTTAATTCTCTTTCAACATGGCATCCAAAGAGATCCTTTGAAAGTCATTAAATGTATGAAAAGATTATCAATTTTACTGATAAGAAAAAGTGCAAAGTTCAAATGCACCTGGGATTCCACTTCTTACCTACTAGACTGACAAAAATTCAAAAGATTGACAAAATGCTCTGTGAAGCTGTGGGAAAATAGGTACTCTCATACATCTTGGTGGGTGTGCAAAATGGTATAACTGCTAATGAGAGAAATTTAGCCACATCTAACAAATATAGATATTTTAGATTACCCTTTGGTGCAGCAATCCTACTTTTAGTACTGTACCTTGAAGAAATACTATGAACACAAATCAATTTTGCAAAAAGAAATTTATTATAAGATTGTTTGGAATTGCAAATAGGGGGAGCAACCTAAATATCCATCCATACAAGACCGGTTGAATAATCTGTAGTACAGCCACATGATAGAACACTGTGTTACACACATAAAAGGAGAATGAAGAAGCCTTCAGTGTACTGTGATTGCCACACCTTAAGTGAAAAAAGGAAAAGAAATGAGGCAATGTGAATATATATCAATATTTGCTTATTAGTACAAGGAGAAATACTGGAAGGATAAACCGCAATATAATAATAAAAAAAAAAGGCTACCTGTACAGCATGGGACTGGAAGAAGGGGTAGGAGGGAGATGGGAGGGATGCTTCATTGAGTACACTTTTTATAGCTTTTGTTTTGAACCATGCGGTGACTTAGCCAAAATATTAAAATTAAATGTAAAAGGAAGGGGAAAAAAAATACCTGAAAATTGAATGCAAACAGAAACAAATGAACATAATTATATATCAAATAAATGTATTTGACATGTCACAGAAAATAATTAATTGAAATTATCTTGAACACAGTATTCTGACTTTATGCATTTGGTAGAACATAGGATAAAAATCTGCATAGAAATTTTAAACATTATTAGTAGATTTTTTTGTTAGCTGTAGAATTTTTGTTGTATTTATGAAATATTTTTATGCATTGTTAAATAGAAAAGATAAATGAATATATGGATGCTTTTGGGAACCAAGTTTTTCATTGCAAAATAAGGGACGTCAAATATGGAGAGGAGGATGGTAAGAAAGAATCATAGTATTTGGGTTTGTAATGGATGGATTAGTAGAAACTTAAGGTTTCTTAGCTGTGTCTACTGAATGGGCCTAGAAATAATGGCACCCATTAAAAAAGAAAAGAAATAGAAATAATAACACCCAGAAGCAAAGAATTCAGCTAGTGCCCAGATTTTAATTCCTAAATACTATGTCCCCCATAAGTAACCAGTGTTGTTGTTTGTTTTGTTTTTTTTTGGGGGGGACACTGATTCCAGGTCTAGAACATGGGAAATACAAGTTGATCCTGGAAATAAAGAAATGCTCAAAGACTAGATTAATGGGGCTGTATAAAAAGGACCAGAAGTCAGCTTGAAAGGACTCCTGATAACTAAATTTGAGACAGTTTGAGTATCAAAAAATGAGATCTTAGAGATAATCAATGTATGAGAGAGGAAAGGGAGTTCTTCTATAGAAAAGAAGACCACATAATAAATATAGAAGAATTGCTGGAATTAGAAAAATTACCATTCTGCAAACACCAATGAAAAAGATTGATTCAGATAAGGATAGCCAATGGTTACTAAAACTATTGGATGAAAGGTTGTTGGGAAACAGGACATTCTCACAGTCTCAAAGTTTCATTCCATGGATTACTAATAAGTAATTAATAAATTACAAAGAAGAAAACGATCCTTTATAATGGAGAGATCTGACAGTTTCTATTTTAACCAAGTGATCAAGCTTAGCATTACCAATAGCAGAATAAACTTGATAACCTGGTATTATTTGCCTCCTGATGATGCAATAAGAAATTAAAAATAATAATTTTAAAAATACCTTTTGTCTTCTTGACAATAAATATTTAACATTAGTCTAATCATGAAGAAACAATCAGAAAAATCAAAACATTGGTATATTCTATAAGCCAACTATCCTGGATTTTTCAAAAAAAGACAATATTATTTTTAATTTAAAAAGAGGTGTATTAGTTAGGGTTCTCTCGGGAATCAGAATCAACAGGAGATATCTCTAAATAATATGAGATTTTAAAAGAGTCTCTCACGCGCCCATGGGGATGCACAAGTCCAGGTTCCACAGACAGGCTGCAAACCAGGGGCTCCGATGAAAGGTCCTTGATGAGTTTCTGGGAGAAGTTGCCTGTCCAGCGACGAGCTGGGAAATTCTCTCTGAATGTTGAAATCACTTCCCCTTTTAAGGCATTCAACTGGTTGGATAAAAGCGTCACGCATTGATGATGTAATCTCCCTGATTGATGCAGATGTAATCAGTCATCTACTCAGTAAACTCACTAAGTGCTCTTGAATTACAATTAGCCCAGTGCTTGATGGAACAAATACCTGGAAGCAGTCACCTGGCCGAGTTGACACATTAGCCTAACCATCACAAGAGAGTTATTATTTTAGGTTGAAAGAAACTAAAAGACATAATAACCTAATGTAGTTCATAAACCTTAAACCTTAATTAGACCTTGATTTTTTAAAATTGTCTATACAAGTCATTTTTCCAGTTATTACTGCTGGGTAACAAAACATCTAGCATAGCGGCTTAAAACAACAATAATCAATTTATTACCTTTCATGGTTTTTTTTTTTTTTTTAAGATTTATTTTATTTATTTCTCCCCACCCCCTCGTTGTTTGCATTTGCTTTGTCTGTTTGTTTTGTGCCGGTCTTCTTTTTTTTAGGAGGCACCAGGAAGCAAACCCGGGACCTCCGATGTGGAAGAGAGGCGCCTAATAGCTTGAGCCACCTCTGCTCCCTGCTTTGCTGTGTCTTTCATTATGTTTTCCTCGTGTCTCTTGTCGCATCATCTTGTTGTGTCATCTCACTGTGCCTGCCTATTGCATCAGCTTGCTGTCTTGCTCATCTTCTTTAGGAAGCACTGAACCTGGGACCTCTCATGTGGTAGGCGGGAGCTTAATTGCTTGAGCCACATCCGCTTCCCTTTCCTGGTTTCTGAAGGTCAGAATTCAGGAAGGACTGGACTGGGTAATTCTGGCTTAAGGTTTCTCATGAGATTGCAAATAGTGACTGGAGCTGGAGGAGCAGGTGGCTGGAGTACCTGGGAGCCAGCCCGGCATCTCTTCATGTAGACTCAGGGTTTGTCCATTCCCTCTCTCCGCATGGGCTTATTTGGGCTCCCTCACAGTAGGGTGGCCTCAGGGCAGTTATACGGCTTTAGGGCTCCATCCATAGTGGGCAGCAAGGCAGAAGCAGAATTGCCTTGGATTCAGAAGTCACAGTATCATTTCTCCTGACAAAAATCTGCCCTCATTAAAAGGAAGGAGAAATAGATTTCACATCCTTATAGAGGAGTGACAAGGGTCTAGAAGAGAGAAAAAATGTGATGGTCATCTTTGGAAAATAAAATTTGCCACAGACATTTATGGGATAATTGGGGAGATTTAAATATGTACTGTATAATAATGATGACAGTGAATTAATATCCATTCTCGGAGGTATGAAAATGATATTTATATAGCAAAATGTACTTAAACATGGGTGATGTATGCTGAAGGATTTAATGGTAGTGTCTTATTTGGTTCAGCAAAATTAAAGGATATATTTAAATAGAGAGAAACAAAGAAAGGTGAAGCCAATATACTGAAATGTAAATAGAGAACCTAAGTGAATGCTATACAGATGTTCATTATACTAATTTTTTAAAACTTTTATATAGATTTAAAATGTTTTTCTTAACTATTGGAGGAAAAATGAAATAAAAATATATGAGATTACCCTGTCAGAACCTTCTTCCAGAGTAAAAGTCAGACTCTGTCATGGTTTTCAAGACCCTGTGTAATCTCTTCCCCTTACTGCTGTGATTTCATCTACAGGCAGAGGGAACAGCAAGTACCAAAGCTTCAGTAGTGAGCCTGGCATGTTCTAGAAACAGCAAGTTGTTTGCAGTTTCCTGTTTTTAATTGATACCTCTTTTTTTTTTTTTTTTTTTCTTGTATTATCTGTTTAATGAATTATTAGCCAGATATTTTTAGGCATAAGTTACTACATCCTTACTCATCGTATTCATCACTTCCTTTCCTATAGAAATATTACTGTTAATTTGGAAGAAAATAATAAACCAGAGGATCAATTTAATTGGAACTTTAAACATTTTGGAACACTTATTTGATTGTTAGAAGTATTAGAAATGATTCCAGAATTATGCAGATATTTAATTATTTTAATATTTGAATATTTAGAAATACTTTCGGAATAGTACTGTTCTTTATACTAGAAAAATAATCTCAAAAGTTTATAATCAAGAAAGTTAACTTTAATATGATGTTGCTAATGGTATCTTTTTTTTTAAAACATCTTATGCTTAAATCTTTATGTACACTTTGAAAATGTTTCAGATTTGTGTAACCTCAAGTCCCTGCCCACTCAAATTTTTCTCAGTAGTAGGAACTTCAGCCCTAGAAGAACTCAACGAAAGCCAGTACATTTCTCACTACTCTCCAAAAGGCCTGAGAATTTGGCCTACAAGAGGGAAATCGGGGCCACTGACTGAAATTTAAGAAGGGTCTCAGTTACACTCAATGTGGGCATTTCTGGAATTTGGTATCCCCCTCAGGATCCCCAATACTCAGTTTCAATCTTACTTCCAGGGCATATTGTACTTTATTATATTTGGAAGGTAGATGCCCTGAGCATGCCCGAAAACACTCTATACGTTCTTAGAATTTTACTTTGCAGGATTAAATCCATTGGCTTTCTTGCTTGGCTGCCTTGAGCTAATTCTGCTCCGTGTTCTGTGAAATCTCTTGCCTGTGGCCTAATAACAATGAGTGTTCTGCCACACAGGACCTGAGAGGAGATATTGCTGGTCTCATAACTGGGGAAGAGCAGTCTGATAGGAAATCGCCACAGGAGAGAAACCCATTGCAGACAATAGTACTTTCCTGCCCTGGTAGCCAAACTATGGCCATCACAGAAGCCGGGTCTTTATTTTGATATATTTGTTCCTGATTGTTGTGGTCTTGGCTCTCAGTAGAGTTGGGTTCTTTGTGAAGGTCATGTGATACACAAATAATTGAAAAATTTTGCTTTCTGATTTGCATGATGAATGAGTTTTCCATGTCTGTCTTTCCTTCCAAACTAGTGAACCCCCTGCATTAGGTAGGACTTGTTGGTAAATTCTGTGTCAGGAGCTCACAGCCAAAAATAGGACCAGGGCGCAGCCTAGGTCTTAGAACCACAGGGGAAGGATGTGTGCTCCTTGACTCTCCTGCTGAGTCCGTGTGTGTTGTATGTCCTCCTTTGGAAAATGGCAATAATACTGATAATCATCATCATCCTCTTAATACAGGTTCTTCACTAGAAATTAGATATCTAATAAATATTAGAAATCAAAGTTTCAGAACCTATTGTCTGACCCTCTGAATGCTCATTGCAGTCAGCATCAGGAAACTGAGCGAAGCCAGGTGAGATTCTCCACCAGTAGAGTGAAAGAAAGGCTCAGACGTTCGTCTGGAGGAAGCGCTGCTAAGTGTCCTGTCTTGTAAAATCGTGATTCTGAAATTGCATTTTTCCAACTTTGCAAAAGTCTTAATAGTCTTTACACCCTTTAACACTGTGATTCTATTTCTAGGAATCTATCCTGAGGAATGAGTACTAAAAACAGAAAAGATGTTAATTATAATGGGGAAAGAAAATGGAATCAAACTAAATGTCCAGCTGAAAAAAAAACTTACATAATATCTATGTGGTCAATTATTATGCAGATTTAAAATTTATGTTTACAAATAATTTGGTAATAATATGAGAAAATGAAAGCTATACTAAGTAAAAACAAAATACAAAATTGTATATAAGGTATCAAAATTTTGTTTAAAAAACTAGAAAAATACAAAAGAAGAAATGTATCTTTGGATGTTGATAATTTTTTTTTTCCTTTCTGCTTTTCTGTATTTTACAATTGTTTTAATGGGTTGCCATCATTTTTAATGAGAATAAAGCACTGAATATAAAAGTGATAACTCAAGAGTTCTTATTAGCAAAGACTGATCAACCCATAATTCTATATAATTAATGAATTAATATTTTTTTACAGATCATTTTAAGGCAATGTGTTATACTAAGGGATTCAGCCCAACAATATATTTTGAGTATCAAAAGTATCTTTTTCTTCAAATTTCAGAACAATCACCTTCTAAAAGTCTATGAGATCAGAGGTTATATACTAATAATATTTCAACTCTCTGTAATTCTCCTTTCTCCTTTTAATAGCTGAATGGAACATAGTCAATAACAAGAAAATGAGCAAGAAAGGCCTCTTAAGAAGACAAGAAAGAAGAAAAGAGAGCCTACTTTGTGCCAGACAGTATGATAAGTGCTTTTATAGATGATCTTGTTTAATTATTACAACACTTCCGTGAGGCTTTATATACATTAACTTATATGACCTTAGCAGCGACTATATGAGGTATTTTACACATAAGGAAACAAGTCCAAAGATCTTACATAACTAGACCAAATTTGCACAAATAGTAAGAGAAAGATGTAAAGGTATACATTCTTTCCATTGCCACTGTACTTTTTCATAGAATAAACCTGGCCCCATTTATAGCCTTACAAAGTATCATTTTTAAACAGAATTTAGCCATACTTGTTACTCTGGTTTCTCATCCTAAACAATATTATATACAAAATTAATGAGAGAAAGGAGAGAAAGAATGCTAGAGCAAAGGCAGTGGGAAAGAAAAATTGACAAATAGAGTAGACCAAAAGGAAAAAAGAAGCCCAAGAACTGAAGACACATAGCAGTATGGCAATATGGAACTATTTTTAAACAGATATATAGCCCAGTGCAACCCTAAGATAATCATTATATTCAATATTTTATCTTCCTTTACTCTGTATATAGAAGGAGTATTTGTAATATGTAAAAATTATTTTGCACAAAGGTAACCCTAGCTTTCTAGGTACTGGGTAGATGAAGGTTTTTGTTTTGTTTTGTGTGTGGATGTGTGTGTGTGTGTGTGTGTGTTTTGTTATACTTAAGAATCCAGTAGAAGAGTTAAAAGCACAAGCTGGTTCCAAAACTGAGGCCTCTCAGAAAAACCAGTAACCAGATTCAGAACATGTTTTTGCTTATCAAACTAAAAGCTGAAGAAGAGAATTCTACAGCTACTTGGTTATTGATGTGCCTTGGAATAAATTTGCTAAAACATCTTAAAAAAGGATTTGAAGCCTCAACTGAAGCTTTCTGTGCTACTGTGGTTTAAATTGAGTGATGCACTTTGTATAAACACAAGTTTTGTGGTTTAACTTTAAGCTGTTCTCTGCGGTTTTCCCATATATAATGGGAATGCGTCAGAAGCACAGCTTCGTTTCCTGTGTAGCCTAGAAACTGTTAACTGCAAAGTTTGGAGACAGTCTCACAGAGCTCTGTGCCATATGTTAGACTAAACTTGATATGAAAAATCATATCAGTTTCCAGTTTCCCAGAGTATTGAAAAAAAAAAAGGGGGGAGCTCAAGCTTTATAAATATAAAAAGCATCTGTCTGCACAGGAAATCCTACTCTATTATTTTGCAAATGATCCCTACTTATATTTACAAGAGAAATCAGATCTGATGGATTATATAGGAAGGAATGCACCATTTTGTTAAAAATTTTGAAATGCGTAATCATAATTCTCTATGGCTGGCTGGTCTGTAAACTAACCATCATTATAAAGTGATCTCAACAGTTCTGCCCAGCATGTTTCTAAAGCATTTATGTTTCCACGTGAAAGGAGACAGAATATTTTGATAGCATGCTGCTAACTTAAACATTTCTATCAGATGTAATTTTTGTGTTTAAATGCTCCCACCACCATTTCCAACTCAGAAGTCCTCATGCACATTCAAAAAATGTTTGGCACAGTTGTCATTCTAATATTTTCTCCTCCTTGACTCCGTGATACGCAAAAGAATTCTTGCCATAGTTGCTCACCTGGGTGTAAGTGTCCTTGAGTTACTCTTCAGTGGCTCTTTTCAGAATCCCTCTCTGTGACTTCCTTCTTGCCTGAGCCATTCCTCTCCTCCACATTGTCACCTATAATTTTGTCATTTCTGTTGCTCTGAACCAGCTTGCTATGCTAAAATCCATCCCTTCTTTTCACCCTGTGCATGACCCTCATAAGGCTAACATCTGAAATCCATGACGAGATCCCTGATCATTCCTTACCACTGTGAAAAGGACCTCACGCTGCCTTTATAATACCCCGTATTTTACCAGGAGCCCTCTCTCAGACTTGACCAAATACCTTTTGGTTTATTTCATCAATTCAGTGCTCCAGTGTTTATCCTTCACTTCACCTATTGTTTTCTTGCATCACAGAGTAGTCAAAGAATTTTCCACCAGAATCTCTCTGCCTTTTATATCTAATAACTATCTGTGCCAATATTCCAACTAAACTTCCTTTAACCATGAGATCATTTTTTTTCTTTTGGCTTCCTCTCTTTTCTACCTTAATCATAGTTTTCATCCATTTTTCAGTAACTTAAGGCTGCTCTTCTTCTCGGTTCCATTTACTTCCATTTCTTTCTCCAATGTCTTATTAATATTATATTATATCATATTAATAATTATACTCAACCATCACCAAGTAATGTCCATATTTACTACTTTCTCTGGTTTAAAATTTGCAGTCTCATCTCTGCTTTTTTCTTTACTATACAAAGCTTTAGGAGTATCTTTTAACTCCCCTATATCTATCTTATCACAAAGGATTAAAATGATTCTTCTAGATAAAATTTTACCTACTCTCTCTCACCTTATACACTGGAAGTTGCTAGCTATGGGCCTTACTCATTACAGGGAGACACTGAACCATATTCCCATTGCAACTCAGATCCTAAGCTGTGTACCTTGCCTGTACCCGTTCCTGAGGTACACTGCGTCAACCTGGACCTCTATGCTTTTCCACTGTGAATTAGAAAGTCTCTGTGGAGCTAGCTGCTATAACAGTGTGCTGTGGAAATACAGGTTCAGAGCACAACAAAACCTTTCAGCAAATTATTCCTTTGTTACTTGCATAGTATAGAGTCCAAAAAGGGCAAATAATCTCTTTTTCATTTACACAGCATAGAACGTCCAAGAATTCCTGTTCTGATAAGCTTCTGGGGCTGCTTGTTCCCAATCTCTGGGTTTAACATCTAGCCAGGTCTTTTCATTAGACTTAGTAGCTCCACCAGGTTGTGGAATGGGACACAATAGAAAAGAAGGTGGGGGGGGGAGTGAAAAGGCAGGAGGATGGGCCCTAAGCTTGTATTGGTGACTTCTCCAGAAAAGGAGATGGGGGTAGGTGGGGTCTGGGCCATAGCTACTTAGCAGACTGTGATTTCCCTAACAGACTCAGAGGAAGAGACTCAATATAAATTCATACTGTCAGTGTGGAATTTTTCTTGTAGGTTTACAATTGTCTGTGCCTTTTTCTCTGTGGCTAAATCTCAGGTGGCCAGAGGCTGATTAGCCATGTGTGCTTCCACCCACTCCCCTTTCGGCCCACCCATTGCACATTTTTATCCCCAAAGTTAGGCAGAAAATGCAAATGTGTACCATTAGGCTTTATTAGCTCTAGTAAAAAGTCTGTCATAGAAGAGCTTAAAATTATTGGCAGTTTGTTTTTTTATGTTATACTTCTAAAATATTGCCGCATCGATTTAATTATTCTATTTTACCATTAT